>JAJOZX010000862.1:0-2500 GCA_023014485.1 Bathynomus jamesi | reverse complement strand
AGAAAATACCTTGACCCTGGAAAAGTAGCCAGAGAGAGAAAGAGAAGAGAGAGAGAAGAGAGAGAGAGAGAGAGAGAGAAAGAGAAGAGAGAGAGAGAGAGAGAAAGAGAAGAGAGAGAGAGAGAGAGAAAGAGAAGAGAGAGAGAGAGAGAGAAAGAAGAGAGAGAGAGAAAGAGAAGAGAGAGAAAGAGAAGAGAGAGAGAGAGAGAGAAAGAGAAGAGAGAGAGAGAGAGAGAAAGAGAAGAAGAGAGAGAAAGAGAAGAGAGAGAGAGAAAGAGAAGAGAGAGAGAGAAAGAGAAGAGAGTTACAAGGAGTTACAAGGAAAAGAAGTACCTCAAAAGGCCTTGCGGCCCATACCGAGGAGGTACCAATGGCAACGGGTGCCAGGGAAAATTTTGTCTTTCAACTATGCTAGCAGTAGTAGAAAACTGGATAGAAAAGTAGAAGGCTCTCTCCCCACCCTCCGCTCCCTCCCTGCCAGAGGCAGGTACGGAAAAAGGTTGAAGAAAATACCTTGACCCTGGAAAAGTAGCCAAGGAAATTTTACAGGAAAGTGGAGAATATATAAATAGCTCTATATTTAGCTTGCTCACAGAGACACCGAGCAAGCGAACTCCTGCAGAGTTTTCTGAGGTTTTAATCTTAAACTATGAGTGTGTTCTGTACTTTGTCTAGCCTATTTTTAAACAGATTTACACTTTGACTGGAAACATCCTCTGAGGGAAGTTGGTTCCAGATATCAACTATTTTACAGGAAAAGAAATTTCCGCAGACTGAGGTCCTAAATGTCTTTACACACTCAAATAGTGTGCAAGATTTCGTCTAACCTTTTCTTGAACTGATCCACAGAGGAACTGTTCACAACTTCCAAAGGTAACCTGTTCCATGTGTCACAGATCTTATACGTAACGTAATTCCCACACACACTAGTCCTAAACCGTTTCAAATCCAACTTCCAACCATTGTTGCGAGTTGGGTTATCATTTAAACTAAACATACTTCTAAAATCGACATCGTTGAACCCTCGTAAGAGCTTGAAAACCTCGATCAGTTGACCGCGCAGCCTCCGAGTTTCAAGCGAAAACAAGTTCAGGGCGCGTAACCGTCGATTGTAGCCCATATGCCTAACGGAAGGGATCAACTTTGTGGCCCTCGCCTGCACTCGCTCCAGCCTCTCAATATCTTTGCTAGCAGTAGTAGAAAACTGGATAGAAAAGTAGAAGGCTCTCTCCCCACCCTCCGCTCCCTCCCTGCCAGAGGCAGGTACGGAAAAGGTTGAAGAAAATACCTTGACCCTGGAAAAGTAGCCAAGGAAACTTTACAGGAAAGTGGAGAATATATAAATAGCTCTATATTTAGTTTGCTCACAGAGACACCGTGCAAGCGAACTCCTGCAGAGTTTTCTTATGTTTTAATCTTAAACTATCAACGTGTTAAAGTAATTCCCACATATACTAGTCCTAAATCGTTTCAAATCCAACTTCTAACCATTGTTGCGAGTTGGGTTATCATTTGAACTAAACATGTTTCTAAAATCGACATCTTTGAACCCGCGTCACGTAAGCGTCGATTGTAGCCCATATGCCTAACGAAAGGATTAACTTTGTGGCATTTTTCGCCAGTTTCCAATCCACCTACCTACTTCCCCACCAATACCCAGCGCGCGCACTTCGGCCATTAGCCGGCAGTGAGGTACCTTATCAAAGGCCTTCTAATCAATCGCCCTACTCTTATCATACTCACTCAACATGACGTAGAAAAACTCGAGCATGATGGTGAGACACGACCTATGCCGTCTAAACCCATGTTGGAGTCCCCAAGTAGCTTGTAGGAATCCAAATGGTCAACAATCCTACTCGCTATTATCCCCTCTAAATATATACCTACAACTGAAGTTAAATGGTGTTATTTATAGAGGTTCCAAGCCTCTCTTCCCACGCATGAGATAGCAGTAGCGTCCTAATCGTAAAGTAGAGAAAAAGACAATACTAAAAGTTTTTCTTTTTTCTTTGCAGTCAGAAGAGAACATCCTAACCTAAGCTAAAAGGACCTAAAGGAATTGGCAGCCAATTTCTCTAGAATCCCACGACTCGGGACCGGAGGTCTGTCACACCCCAAGTATAAAGTTTACAACACCCAGAAGGAACGTGCATACCTTTATACCCCCTGCGGGAGAGAGAGAGAAAGAGAGAAAAAGAGAGAGAGAAAGAGAGAGAGAAAGAGAGAGAGAGAGAGAGAAGAGAGAGAGAAAGAGAGAGAGAAAGAGAGAGAGAAAGAGAGAGAGAAAGAGAGAGAGAAAGAGAGAGAAAGAGAGAGAAGAGAGAGAGAGAGAGAAGAGAGAGAGTTACAAGGAGTTACAAGGAAAAGAAGTACCTCAAAAGGCCTTGCGGCCCATACCGAGGAGGTACCAAGGCAACGGGTGCCAGGGAAAATTTTGTCTTTTCAAACTATGCTAGCAGTAGTAGAAAACTGATAGAAAAGTAGAAGGCTCTCTCCCCAC
>JAJOZX010000861.1:1067500-1113654 GCA_023014485.1 Bathynomus jamesi | reverse complement strand
AAAGTTGAGGACTTTTCCAATAGGCTCGTAGATGATAGTACCCCGTGCCTGCCGATATGTTGGTCTGATTTAAATATACGTCACACTGGTTGAATATGGCGTGCAGAAAGTTTGTTTCAGGGTATACAGCATATTTGTCATCGCAGGCCGTTCCATCAGAATGGGCTATACGTAGCTTAGCGTACATGTGCACACAGCTTGGATCAAAAAAGTAAGGACCTGAGCTGGGTATCACGAATTCTATAGGTGCACTCGGTGAACTAATTGTGTTTAAAGGGTTAATTGTAATAAAGTCACTGTGCTCAATAGAAACTTGGGTTGGCGGGAGCTCAAAAAAGGACAGCTCCGATTTACAGCATTGTGAACTACATGGGTGGATGAAGCGTGCCATGGCGAAATAGTGACTCCTCTCTCGACAAGTGGTAAACAAACTATGATTCATGAGATCAATATCCTTAGCTTATATCAGTCAAAAAAGTGGTCAACCATAGGTTTCATTCGCTTACAGCATTCTTTTTTGATAGCCTTTTACGTTTAATACCACGTGACCCCTTCTTCTTCCGGGGAGCCCTCTTCTTCTTCCCGCCACCACGCATTTTTCTCTTGCATCTTTGATGATTCGTTTTCCGTGTACGCTTTAAATGTTTTTTTAGAGCTTCTTTAGGTTTAGCCCCGGCCAATATGTCTTCTGCAGTGTGAAGGCCTGATTGTAGCGCTTTCCTTCCAAGGTATCTGGCACCCCTCTTCAGCAAAGGAACAGCCGTACGTAGTATGGATGAAAAAATGGATCCAAGTCCACTACCGCGCTGGTATCGCATCCCTCGATAGACGGTGAAAGGCTTTCTATCCATTATAACTCAGTGCGTCGAAAGTGTAGCTTCACTGTTAAGCTCCCGTTACCGAATGGGAAGTTTTCGCCCTCAATCGTTCTTATATATATTGTGATATTGGTTATTAAATTAGTTGCGACATTCACATAATGGGGCCTGTCATATGTAATACTCAAACTCCTTCCTCTATGGTTGGGGATGTGAGCAATGCGCAGCAGGCGTGCCTGGGTATCCCCAACAAACTGGTGCTCCACTATATTACTGTAAATATAGCACATGTCTGGGGACCTTTCAGCCAATTTCTCCATCTTCAATTGATACATTAATCTGGACAAGTTATACTGTCTCGTGAAATGTGTCTCTTTGGAAGGCTGCGCTATATCGGCCGTTGGTTAGAATTTTGAACTTTCTATGTTCTTTAAGACGTCTGTTAGTCTTTGATTTTAGGATTAGTGTATGTGCAGGGTTGTTTACGATTTCATATACTAAATCATTCGTAAGGTTTGAGTTTCTTAAACTCACGTTTAAGCCTCTCACAACATCCTCGGCCGAACCATATTGACCCGGCCCTAGTCTTACTTCTGTACTGTAATACGTGTAATCTTAGTCCGTGCGATGCGCATAGTTTCATCCATAGCTACCCCAGCTTTTTCACACTCGTCAATGTCTCTAAGAATCGTAAAAACGGTTTCTTTATGTTCAATATTTAAAAAGACGGTGTCCAGCTGAATTTCGCATATCCCCACCTCATACGAATCACGGCCCAATTCAATGTGCCCATGGAGCTCTGTTACAAAGTTGGCTAGCGTGTTGTTAGGGTGTACAGACAGGGACGAGGAGGACGGGAGTGTGACGTAGAAATGGTTAGGAGCCATGTTGCATACTATTTAAGCTTCATTATTGCATCAGCTTTTATATAGGTGTTGAAGCTTTCTGGGTACCCTAGCCATTTCACCAGGTACATTTTTCTCCTTCCTGAACCTTTGCTTCCTAAAATTTTCTCAATTTTAAACACATTTTTTTCTAAATTAAACGCAACTTTCTGCAATTCCTCGCGGTAAAAGCCTCCTGAGATTTCTTCCCCATTCAAATCTTCAATGTAATACATCATTATCACACCTTTAGGTCTCACAGCCCTAACTTTAAAAATCTCGCGTGTCCATCCTTGCTCAAAACCCTTTGCGAATTTATTCCCCGAACGCGACAGCCTTACATAATCATTGATTTTGAAGCGCACAGAGTGTGTGTGGTGGTGGTGGTGGTGGTGGTGGTGATCCATCTCTTCTCGGGAGCGTACTCTTTCTAAAACTTCGTTAGGTGTTGCCCCAATCGTGCGATGGTGTGAGCGGTTGTAGGATGATGCCAATGATTCCAGAATGTCTAGAAATCTGTATGTGTTTTTATGTGTAAAATAACGGTGCATGCGTTCCTTTATGGTGCGCTGAACTCTTTCAGCTAAAGAAGCCTTATGTATAGAATTGGTGTGTAATAGCTGATATTAAACTCTGTCAACATATTCTGAAAGCACGGCCTATAAACTCCTTCCCCATATCCGTACAAAAATAGCCAGGAACCCTGTTTTCTTTTAACATTAGCGTTTTGGTGGCTTTAGCAACTGTTTTCAGGTGATTATTTTTCAGAGGAACTAGCCACAGATATCTAGAGAACACGTCTATTATGAATAGAATGTAGCGGTAACCATCGTTATACACAGAATATCTTTGCATGTCTGTTAAATCTGCTTGCCAAATAGAATCAATCGAGGAAGCCGTTGTCTTGGCTGTTTTAAACCTTTTTCTCACAGGCTTATGAAGCGTATAAGCGTCCTGCTCCCTCAAAAATCTTTCAACATCTTTTTTTCCTACTCCGTAAACACTTCTGTACAGTCTATCTACGCCGCCGTAAGAGGCTGGGGTAGAAATGTCATAATAGCGTTTAGTTAATACGTTAGCCATTTGCGTATTTTAGAGGCACGTGGGTAGGGTTGGTTTAACCTCTTCTTGCTCCTCTTCAAAGGTGTTACCGCCGGGGGTGACGGCGCCTTCAATTGTGTCACAGGCGTTGCATGTTCCAAGTCTTTTAACCTATTCAGATTTCCTATCAACGTTTTAGGGACATTTATTTGTTGTAGTCTTGCTTTAATATGCTTCCATCCTGATGGTGATGGCCTATCCCACTTTCTCACCAGATCATGGACAATGTCTACGATATTCGATCCCTGTACCTTTGATCCTTCCACAATGATCTCCCCTGTATCGGTCCATTGTATGGCGGGATCCTCACTCAATAGATTATAAAGACTTAAGCCTTTACTCCTCAATGTAAGTGGGAGGGTATTTTTTAATACATGTTCGATATGTTGTGTGGCTAATCTTTTTGGTTGGTCAGCTGTGTCGTCGGGTATAGATCCTATGTCGCCATCGTCCCCCGTGCTGTGCCTAATAACCACAGGAATCTCTGTAGGGCTCTTATAATTTTCGTACTCGTGAAGAAATTTCTGCAGAGCTTCTTGGTATAAGATTCTTTTCTCATCAGGTGTTTTTTCACTGTTTAATAGGGCTAACAATTCGCTTTCCATTCTTTTAAGTCTGCTTTTACGGGGATCTAGATCCGTGTCTCTTTGCAGTGAGGCGTACACCTCGTGGGGAATCACTACCACTTTCTTCATTATATTAATCTAGTCAGTAAAGGACCCAAAACTGAAAATAAGATGGGGAGAAATGACCCTCCTGTTTGTACAATAATTCGCTTTTTCTTCGCTACAGTTTGGCTTTTACGAGCGAGTGCACGTATTATGTTCTTGTAGCGGCGTAGGCGAGCCTTCTGATGGGTTTTCATTGATACATTGCAATTTATAACGTTAAGACAGATTTCACAGATGCATTTTAAAAAGTCGGCATCGATATTTTTAATAAACATCTGCTGCATTGCCCGGGGCAGTCGATGATAGATTTTTATTAATTCACGGTATTTCTTTAGTCTCTTTGTCATTCTGGAATATACACCGTTTCAGGCTCGTTTGGAAATATATTCGTTCGCAGAAGCACTCTAAACGTGTTTCGCGGATGAAGGTCGCAAAGCAAATATCCGTAACGCGTGCTTGTAGCTTCTTTATAAACTTCCAAAAACTCCTTACGCTGATTCGGGAACATTTGATTGGCTAATACCCCAATTTGTGATACATCTCTACGTTGCGCGAATAAGACTAGATATTGCGTATTTAACGACACATCGCGCATGTATCTATTTTTGAAAAATAGATTCTGATTGATGAAGAACACGCTTATGTTAAGATGGTGGAGAATACTGTAAATGTCTCGGCAAACGTTTTATCCATCTCCAACATGAGATCGTCAATTACAATGATTGTATGTTCATTTCCCTTTAACGAATTAACGTCATATACGCCTTTGTGGAACAAAATATCATCTTGGTACTCGTTGAACACTGATTGATACGTCGAATAGCACCATATAACTTTACGCACAAATTTCGAGAACATCTCCCCCTTTTCTTTAATGATTTTAAGCATAAACACAGTTTTACCACATCCTGTAGGTCCAGATATAATACATGTGGATGGGCTCGTGAATCTGAATTTTTCTACAGAGTCCATTTCTAACACGTCACACTCCTAAGTGAGTCATTTACAAAATATTACAAATTTTGAGTGCTGATCCTTATATTTCTTCTCCCACAGAACCGTGAATGACGATGAGGTAGAGCAGCCCATCATTACGGATGACCTCGACGACAGTGTAGTTGTGATCTCCTCCCCTGAACCCTCACCAGCGATACCGGTAACACGTTCAAAGCGGAGGTATGAGATACCCACGTCAGGTATAAAGCGACCGAAATACGCGTCTGTTGCAGCGGTAATAGAGCCCCAACCCTCAACCTCTTACGCAACAACACCCCCAGCAGCACCTAATATATCCCCTTATTCATCCACCGCCCCCCGTTCTGTTAAGTCTACAATAATAAAGCCCCAACCATCAACCTCCTACGCAACAGGGCCCCCATCAGCAGCACCTTCCGCTAATATATCCACTAATTCATCCGCCCCCCGTTCTGTTGAGGATGGTATAACGCTGGAATTGGTGCGATCCGCAGCCCCCACCCCAGCCTTGACTAGAAATCGGTATAGAGTCAGGGTAGACCCTAGAGTCATGTATAGCAATGGTATTGAGCGCGGACTACGCCGGGTTGTAGAGCGTATTATAGAGTTTGCTCTTCAGAATCGTGACGAGCGTGAAGTCAGGACGAGTATGTCCTTTGGATTCGGGTCAGATGACGGTGATGTAGACGATTATTGGGTGATAGTGCCATTTAGACGTTTGGCGGCTGAAGATGTAGAATATATTTAGGGCGTATAATGCAAGCCGCCCAAAGTAGTATAGCCTTCAATATGGACAACTTCATGGTAAATATTGACCATGTATACCGTGTTGCGGGTCATAGTGCCATACCGTATACTCTTAACTTCAATTCTCAAGCTATTTATAGACGGCATATAAACGTCGATCGTGGTTGCGGCTTTATAGCAGTACTCTTAGCACGTATGTTTACTGTACAAAATACACGAAATCAAAAAATTTGTTGCCTACAGTCGTGGAGCGTTCCCGTAAACTAGCTGAAGACTGTGAACTTGAATTTGACTGTAATATGGGTCCTGAAGAGCTGAGAAGGGTAGAACAGGAAATGAATGTCCGCATAGTTGTGTTTGGGTTGGATGATCGTCGTAGGACTGTGTATGTTTTTAAAAGCTGTGTGAGAGATCGTACAAGGCCCCTACTTATTTTAGGATTGTCAGGGACAACGTATCTCCCCATCCGTAATATAAGGTGGCTTTACGCGAGTTATGACAAAAGTCGAAAATATGGGAGACATCATGATTTGTGTAAGGGGTGCCTCGAGTTTGCGGATGATATAGTGAGACATTGTAAAGAATGTCACATGGTATGTGAGCAGTGTAAAAGCACCAAATGTGAAAGCCGTGTAGTTGAAGCTGAGAAGAGAGACTGTGATATGTGTAGACGCACATTTTTCAATAATAGCTGTTTTGATTTCCATAAATCAATTGGCACGTGCAGGAAAATGAGAATCTGTGAATGTGGTATGTTTCACACAATGGATAATTGGGGAAAATTTAAGCACAAGTGTGACGTAATTCACTGTCCTACATGCCAGGAGGAATATAAGGCGGATGGAGTAAAGCATGTATGTTATATGAAAGATGCTAAGCCTAAAAATAACCCCTGTATAACTGTATACTACGATATAGAAACATATACGAACGCTGAAACCAAAGAGGTAATTCCACATTTACTTGTGAGCCAGACTATCTGTGATGAGTGTATGGATATCGAATGTGACCCAGTGCCCCAAATGTGGGAAACGGACAAACGTTTTTAAAAAGAATGTCAGCGATAGTCCTGTGAAACTATTTGTGTCCTATATTGTCAAGTTAGCCGACAAGTTCAAAAAAATGACTGTGTATATTCTTGCCCATAACGGGGCAAAGTTTGACACGCAGTTCCTTTATAAGGAGTTGCTTGAACACGAATCCTCTGAGATATTTACAGGTGATCCATTGAAAAGAGGCAACAAATTAATACAGATGCAGATAAGAGGCAATGTACAATTTAAAGATACTTTATTATTCACACCTTGTAAATTAGCAAAGCTACCCAAGGTGATGGGAGTAGCAGCTGAAGTTTCCAAAGGATACTTCCCATACACTTTCCTCACCAGCGAGACTTTAAACTACGTAGGCCCACCACCCCCAAACATTATTTTGACTGCATGGATGGATGAACGTGAAGACTTTGATCGATACTACGACAGTTTTAATGAAAGTAACCCTTATAATATAGCTGATGAATGTGAGCGTTATTGCGTGAATGATGTGCGCGTGCTTAGAGTATGTTTCCAGGCCTTTAGAAGGATGTACATAGCCCGTTTCAAATGCGATCCACTGCAAGTCGCAACCACCATCGCATCATTATGTTTTACGGTGTTCAAGAATAACTTCATGCCGAAAGACACCTTAGCCATTATTCACTGAAACAATCCCCGCAGTTACGGGCACAAGGCTATTTACTGGCTCATACACCTACAGCAACAGACAGGTGTATACATAAAGCACGCCCGCAACACGGGTGAAGTACCCATTAAGATTAATGGACGTGTTTTTTTGGGTTGATGGGTTAAGTGAAAACCGTGTCACTGGTGTGAAGACTGTGTACTCCTTTAACGGTTGCTGGTGGCATGGATGTCCCCGTCCTGAGTGCGGAGTCACCGGAGATATCAACGGTAGGTCTCCTGCCGACTGTCTTGCATCGACCCGCACCCGCGATCAACTTATAGGATCACAGTTCACTCACAAAGTCTTGTGGGAGCATGAATATGATGCACGGATGGAGACAGACGAGGTGTACCGTGAGGAAATAAAAGCGATCAAGCGTTCAATGGTGCTGGATCCTCTCAAATGTGGTGATAGCTTGTTTGGAGGACGTACAAATCCTTTCAGACTATACTTCCCACCTACGGAGGGCGTGAAGCTCCATTACTACGATTTCTGTTCTTTATACCCATACGTGATGAAGAGCAATCCGTACCCCGTGGGCGCTCCTGAGAAACTGGTGGGGCCTAGCCTACCATCCATCAATGAATTTTCAAAAAATTTGAATGATCGTTACTTTGGGATCTCTTTCGTAGACGTACTCCCCCCACGCAATTTATGGATGCCGATCTTACCTGTCGTTATCGACGACAAGCTCATGTTTCCCCTGTGCGTGAAGTGCGCGGAAGAGGATAACGGCGAATGTAACCATATACCCCACCAGCGTAAGATCAGAGGCGTATATACAAGTCCTGAGTTGGCCCTAGCCGTTGCGCCATGGTTATAGAATACTGAAGATACATGAGGTGTGGAGGTTTCAGAAGCTACCCAACCTTTTCACACCATATATAAACACCTTTTTGAAGGATAAGGTTGAGGCATCAGGGTATCCGCGAGGAGTTGATACCGAAGATGAAAAGTCTGCCTATATTCAACGTTACCGCGACCGCGAAGGTATACAACTTGATCGTGTCCAAATTGTAAAGAATCCTGGCAAGCGCTTTAGTGCAAAGTTGTGTCTAAACAGTCTATGGGGAAAATTTGCGCAGAATACCGGCAGAGGGAGCATTCATTTGGCACAAAGTTATAGCGATGTCTGGGATTATGCCAATGCCCCCGATAAAGAGGTCATGGAGATCGTAAATGTAGGTAATACTTACGTAATAAAGTACAACAACACTGAATTTGCCACAGATACCTCAAGGGTTACAAACATACCTGTGGCCAGCTTCACAACAGCCTACGCCCGTATAAAACTTTGGGGTCTATTGCATTCTCTTGGGCGGAGAGTATTGTATGCCGATACAGATAGCGTGATATTCACAGAGAGGGAGGGTGAATACATGCCCACTATTGGGGAGTTCCTCGGCGAGCTCACTGATGAGATCAAGGATGAGTATGGGGACAACGCATACGCCGACTCTTTTGCCTCAACAGGACCTAAGACTTATGGGGTACGGGTCAGGGTGGGGGAAATGAAATATATCGTGAAGGCAAAGGGTATTACGCTCAACCATGCGAATCGGGAGGTTGTTAACTTTGAGTCGTTGAAGGATCTAGTATGTTTGGATGAACAACCTCACCAACTAATTGTAGGCACCCACAATTTTCGGGCGCAGAAGCTGGGGGCGTGAAGGAACTTAGGGGTACGATGGTGTGCCGTAACACCTATAGGAAACGTTACCAGTTACCTGGTACCTATGATACCGTACCCTTTGGATACCAATGATGCTTCTAACTCACACGTCTTGTATATAATCGTATCTATTTGTAAATATATATATATATATATATATATATATATATATATATACTTGAATATCTCGTTTATTAAATCGTATTTGTAAATATATATAACTTGAATATCTCGTTTATTAAATAAATCATGTTTCAAATAGCGTTTCACTTTCTCCTTTGTGTGTGTGTGTGTGTGTGTGTGTGTGTGTGTGTGTGTGTGTGAGGTGAAAGTTCTAAGCTCCGCCCACTGTAAGACCGTGAGTCATGCTACTATCTGGGAGTCCCTGCGTGGTCAGTCGACCGCAGTAAGCCCGAGAGATCAGACGTGTATTCAGATCAGACGTGTATTCAAATGGCTACCTTTAATATTGCTTGTACAACGTTTACGAAATGGTATTCAGTAAAGTGCCAGGATGTGGTGGATACCGAAAAACTTCCTATTCATCCCTCCTATGCCTCTTTTAAAAACACATTGGATTGTGCGAAGTTCCAAGATGTACAAATACTCTACGGATGTTCTGGTGAGACCGTTGAAGGCTTTCGTTGCACAGACGATGTGCTGAAGTATACTGCAGAGCTAAACTTTATAAAGTCTCACATACACCGTGAAGTAAAAGAAACAACGCGTGCAGAAGAGAAGCAGCAGGTATGGATAATGAGTCTTGCTGATGGGTGGTGTGACAAGCGGTATTACGTCATGCTACACCATGTCGATTACTCATACCCTACGACTGGAAATGTGAATCTCGTGATCATGGACAATCTTAAGTATTTTTATCACTATATTAACGTATATCATGATGAGGTTCGTAGTGAGGTTGTGGCTAGTGCCCTGCGTGAATTTTTAACAGAGTTTAGAGACGAGTATCGTTTGATGGGCAGAAAGGAAAAATATGAACATATGTTCCTCTCAAATAGTGCGCCGGAGTGTGGAGATGTTTAGTAAAATGTTCCTAGTTCTTATCCAAAATGTCTGGTGCGTAGGCTGGTAGTGATATTCTTGTACCGGTACAACAATTCGACTCGCGGAACAAGCCCATTCACGTATCATCGAGTCAGCCGCCCGTCGAACCATTCCTGCCTGTGCCTCACACGGCTCATAGTTATCTCAGAGCTTGAGCCGAGTGGACGTGCGCTCTTCGAATACGATGGAACTTCCTTTGAGCAGCATTCTCAACGCCTCGTACGATGTGTCCGTGACGAAATCGTTGCGCGTGTTCAGGCGTAATTCCGGTACCATTAGCTATGTACTGGAAACGGAATGTAGACCGACAAACAAACGGGTTTATTTAAGTATCGAGGAGATGAATAGAATCTTTGTGATAGTTGAGAAGTGGAGTGAAGATCGTTATAAAATACCTGCTAACGTAGGTACAAGAAGAGAGCAGATTAGTGACGCACCCTCATACGCCGTTGTATGTACGTTGTGTATAAATAACGATCGGCCGTGCATTGATATAAGGCTGATGTGGAAGAATGCTTCTGATAATAACGCTCTTATTCCTACGCGAAACCGTTTCATCCTCGACAGAATGTTTGAAATCGTCGGATTCCGTAAACTGAAACCTATATTAGACGCGCGTGTTACGGATATGTTTTTTTTGATACAGTACTTGAATACGCATACACTGCTCTGCTCGATGGGTTTACCGAGTGTAGGGCTGGTGAGAATGGTCTAGTGCTGGATGTTTATTTAAAAAGTTTAGACTCTTTGAAATACCATGAACTTTGGTACAAAGCAATTGATCGGTACAAGGCTGAGCTCACCTACACCGTTCACCCTGAAGAACTATTTCTTTATATAACGCGCAGTTGTCGTAACGATTTAGAAGATTATTTCAATTGCCGCTATGTTGAGTGAGTTCACGATTGAAAAGCTCGAGTCGGTAGAAATAAACCCTCGATTGGAAAAGCGTTCTTATAAACTTGTGTTTAATAATGTAGCTAACGATGAACTCTTTGTGCGTGCTTTTGATTGTATTCTAGACGTGTTTAAAGATGACTTACCAACCGGTTGTAAAGTGGGAACAAAAATAGTACTGAACGATATGAAAGCCCTTCATATCGAATACAGGTTTCCCTATACTTTAAGCGGTGAAATATTATTAAGCCGCATATACTGCGTAATGCAGAGCAATAATGATGTAATTGTAAACTCGATTAAGACCGAGTTTAGTATTTTGAAAAAAAAGTGAATTGTATATATATTTTGCTTGACATTTCCCCGATTATACGCATATTTCTATTGATTTGTATATATATATATATATATATATATTATATATATATATATTTTGCGTGATATTTCTCCTGTACTGTTATGTACATATTTCTATTGAAGTGTATATTTAAATGTATATTTTATTTTATATATCACCATAATTGTGTGTGTGTGTATATTTCTCCTGTACTGTTATGTACATATTTCTATTGAAGTGTATATGAAATGTATATTTTATTTTATATATATATCCATAATTGTGTGTATATATTTCTGTTATACGCATATTCCTCAAATGTATATTTATTTTCTATATATTTATAATAAAAAGAATGATGCAATGTTGTTTATTGTTATGCCTTCTACTACCGGTATTCGAAATATAATAATGTATACAACGGTATTGCGGTATCTGGCAATATTTAAGCCTTCTAAGCCAACTGGCTGATTAGGAGTCTATAATAGTGTATACAATGGTATCTGGCAACTCTGTCTTCGGAATACATGGCGCTATCTGGCAACTCATTTACAGCCAACTGGCTGATTAGGCGTATATAATAATAATGTATGCAATAATACTGCTAAAAAGAGGTATCTGACAACCATTTACAGCCAACTGGCTGATTAGGAGTCTATAATAATGTATACAATGGTATCGCGGTATCTGGCAACTCAAGCCATTTACGCCAACTGGCTGATTAGGAGCCTATAAAACAACGCCAACTCGGCTGAAGTCTTAATGTGCACTTGGCTCCTGCCAGGTGAACACCTCTCCTCCTTTCTCTCCTCCTCCTTTCTCTTGGGGGATAACGCCGCCTCCAAGTTCCCCCACCCCTTTGCAACAACCCCCTTTGCAACAACTCCCACCCCTTTGCAACAACCCCACCCCATTTGCAACATTACATAATAACCTGCAACATTCTTGCACTCTCCCCTTTTGCGGCTATACTACTAGCGTTCTTATTTTACTTCTTTTCATCTTTCACCCCTCTCCTATTTTCTCCGACTATTTTTCTGACTTGTCGGCAGTGGCCGGCGGATGATGATGGTGAGCCTTTTTTCTCTTTTTCTGAATGAATGTTAACCCACGAGTGATAGGTGTTCCTCCTTACTTAACCCTTATTCTAATCTCTTCTCTTCTCTTAACCCTTTACTCTTTCCTTTCTCTCAGGCTAACCTTAGAGTGGATCTTAGGGTCTTTGTTAGCCTTAGCTTCTGTAGATCTGTAGATCTCCATATTTTAAAAGGGGGACCTGAAAAAAGTGGCACTAACACCACCCCCTATTTTAAGTCCTACTAATGAAATTACAATCACGCTTTAGTTATGTAACTAATGTTGCTCAAAGTCCATTGCTTTGTGATGATGGGTGGAGTGGGGTTCATTTTAGAAGTAAAATTAATTTTAGAAGTAAAATTCGATAAAGGAAATAATAAAATTGGTATATTTAAGGTCGTATGTCTAAGATCGAGTGACAAGCTTGACCTTCGTCAGGATGACCAATTTGAGCGCAAGCAAAATCAAGGTTAAGCAAAAATCAAGGTTAACCAAGGTTCACCACGAAAATATAATACATTCGCAATATGGAAAATTTTCATATTAAAATGTTATCTGTCACAAGAATTTGACATCGAGAAATGTATCTGAAGCAAGCAACTGACCTTTAGTATATATTTGGTTATAATTAAAACACTGGAGAAGCAGGAAATTACTTTCTCCTACATCAAATATAGGAAAACTAACTAACAGGGTTTCTCACAAACTCATCTACCTCCAATGGATTATATTGCTTACAGAAAATAATACAAATATATAAATGAAAATTATTTCACGAAAGTGACACGTGAAAAATATTTATGATGAATAAAACCACGAAGGGAAAAGAAACACAAAGTGGTGCTCAAGCGCTTTCGTCTAATGACATCCTCAGGAACATCCTCACTCCTCAGTGTTCCTGAGGATGTCATTAGACGAAAGCGCTTGAGCACCACTTTGTGTTTCTTTTCCCTTCGTGGTTTTATTCATCATATATATATATATATATATATATATATATAATAAGCAAACAACCACAAGGAAAAGGAAACACAAAGTCCGAGCGCTTTCGTGATATATTCACATTATCAAGGAAGAACAGAAAATAGACGGAGATTACAAAGTATTTGAGTTAAATAGACAAGCAAAAAATTCACAATTGGCACCTCAAATTAAAGGCCTTAAAGCCCTCTAAAGATTTTTTCAAATTGAAAACATAATCTGTAGGCAGCTAAAACTGAATATAAAAAATATATACTGTATAGATGAAATTAGACAAAAGCAAACCAATACAGAGAACAAAAATTATTATAATGGTTATTAACACTAATATTTAATTAAAACAGGCAATTAATAGGCAAGAATTTAATGAAAAACGTGTTATTTTGTGATTCTAGTGCATATATATATATATATATATATATTATATATATATATATTATATGTAATGAATGACGCCTCGTCATTCCCTGACGAGGTGTACTTCTGAATACACGAAAGGACTTGGAATAATTTTTCTTTTTCTTTGTGGGTTTGCATCATTCATTCATTTCACGTGTTTAATTGTTTAATTGTGAAATTTATCCCTATATATATATATATATATATATATATATATATATATATATATATATATAAAACCAGTGAGGAGTGCCAAAAATTGGCACAGCGCTCAGGCCAACCAATGCGGCCCACTGCATTGACTCTAGGATTATTATTACCAGCATCATCGGGGTTCGAATCGCTGACCTCCGTGTCTGCTGCGCTGCGCATCGAGGTAACCGGTCGCAATGGCTGCACGTCGCATCAGGTTTCGAACAGCCGACCTCAGTGTCTTTACTTGGCTTATAGGGAAACTGCATCCACTGAACCACGGACGTTGGCATATATATATATATATATATATATATATATAGTGGAAACCCACAAGGTAAAAGAAAAGCGATTCCAAAGTCTTTCGTGTATTCAATGCTACACCTCATCAGGGAATAAAAGGAAAACCAGGAATCCAAAAATGTGTATCTCTGTGGAACAGCAATTCTTTAACCTTTGTGGAGCAGCGCCCCTCAACGGTCAACCTTCAACCCATGGCACACCCGTGAACACCAAAGAATAAACGTTTTTGAACGATTCCAGTTTCATTGCTTTGAATGTGTTTCTGGATCAGACAAATAAACAAACAAAAAACACAAAAACCCTGTATTTGTGAAAGAACGCAATATCTTCACAAGATCGATCGTATTTCACGCATAATCGTAATCAATGGGAAGGTTGACATTCCTTCTTCCCGAATGGCAAGTTTTCCCGCCCGGCACGCCCCCGCCAATGCTTAAATTAAGAATTTATTTAATTGGAAATATACAGTATATTCTGAGTCAGATATATGTTGACCACTTTTGCCGACCTTTCACGCCCCTCCTGGAAAATCGAAACGCCACCCCACAGGTTAAGAAATGCTGCTGTAGAGTGTAAACAAATTAGGAGTTAGCAAAAAAATGTACTGATTTTAAAATAAATGAATGCACATTGTCGAATGTTCGTTTCAGTTAAGTATATTTTTAACAGGAAACTTTACAATTCTCCCAATTAATACTGTGATTATATCTTTACATATGGTTAAACAATGCATTGCAATTATTTGCCGTTCTGCACGCATATTTATGTTGTTTTACTCTAACGTCTAAACTGCAGCGGTGTCCAATAGAAATTCCATGCTAGCCACACTTATGGTTTTCTATTTTTCGTATTCGCCACATCATAAGAAAGGATTAAAAAACATATTACAAAAGACATTTCAAATTATTTATTATTAATATTAAAGATAAATATTACAAAAAATATTAATAATATCGCCACAACGCAATAGCCTATTCGCCATATGTGGCGAGTGGTGAACGTATTGGACACCGCTGGTCACTCTAAATAATATAAACTATGTTATATTGTGTACATCGAATCGAGTGCACATAGCCAGCGGCATTATTTAGGCTGTTCTTTATTTAACAGTATTTAACAGTATTTAACAGTATTTTTATGCTTTTTTTTTATATTTAAAAAAAGTGGCATCGTCAGCTTCGGAGACCTTGTTGATATCAGCTCTTTCTTATAAAGGGGGCCATTTTTTGCGGGTGCACGCCCTTGGTCCCTCCTTTCTACATAAAAAAAAAAACTTAAAAAGTTCGTTAATGCCATTTGTTCTAAGTAAGGTCAGAAGATATCTTTCAGGGATAATTTTAGGATATTTTTTAGGATGATATTTTTTATTATAATACCTTTGTTTTAGCTTTGCTTAAACAATTTTTTAAAATGGAATAAGATAACAATTTAATACCAATGTTTATAATATTGCTTAACTCAGAATCTAAAAAAATCACGTCTACCAACTCTTAATGCTCTGAAAAACATAAAAGGAAAAAACTGAAGATTTATCGAGGGGTGATGGTCAGAATAAAAGTAAACATATGAACTGTTGTTAATTTAATAGGATTGTGATAAACTTAAAATGAAACAAAATTTGAGTTGATTTGTGCATCTCCGAATTTTCAGATCCAGAAATGATAATCATTCGTGATTTTCCTTTTCAACAGTAAAATTTATACACGGAACTAAATTAATGATCCTCTCAAGGAATTCATCAACCTTGTTACACCTATGTATAATCTCGGAATATTAAATGATGTTTGGTTCCAACAGGATGGAACACCTCCCAACTATTCCTTGAAGGTTCGTGAATATTTAAATGAGGTGTTTCTGATCGATGGATTGGGAGAGAGTCTGCAACATTAAAATGGCCTCCGAGAAGCCCAGATCTTTCGAGTTGTGATGATGCATTATGGGGATTTATAAAGGAAAAGGTTTCTCAAAAACGTTATGATTCCAATGACGGACTAAATGAAGCCGTAAAGGATGTTTTTAAACTTGTAACACCTAAAATGCTGAGGAGCATAACACACCGAACCTGGCGTAAAATCATTCTGTGCAGTGAGAACGATGGTTTGCATACAGATCCATTGGATACATGATAAACTTACGTATAACTATGTATGAACTACAATGTTTTATAATTCCGTATAAAATAAAATGTCTCAGTGTTTTCTACTGTATACTTTCATTACCATAGTTACAGAACACTGGAGCAACATTTACATAGGTGTAACAAGACATTCAGGACACCCTGTATATATCGGTACCAGACTGGGTTAAAGTTAATAATAGTGGGCAAAATTCTCATTTCAAGAAATTCCATATATAAATTAGCTAACACCGGTGAGAGAGGATTTTTCCATCGTCAACCCAAACGACATAGCATAAAACTTATCTGCAAATTCAAAATTATAACCTTTGACGCAAAGCTTAATTAATTCAATAAAAGTGTTGAGTTCAGCATTGAAAGAATACTCTGAAATCGTATCGTTTTGAAAGTTAAGCACGTCATCAATGATGGATTAATACTTAGAAACATCTTAGAAAAGTCAGTATAATTATTTTTTTAAATTTCTCTTAATCTTCCGTTAAAGATTTTGTTAACATCCTCCAACAGATTTCTGTTTAGAGGTTTGTACGTATCACGATCACTCAGTTAAGAATTCATCTTTTCAATGTAACTATTTTTTGTTTACGCGTTTAATTGTGAAATTCATCCCCTATATATATATACTTTTCAACCTTTCAAATGTTCGGTGCAATGATTCTTCATTTCACGAAGGTCAAGCTTGTTGCCCCTCCTCTCGAGTTGGCCTTGAAGTAGAGAGTTGGTTTCTTGTGCTCTCCACCCAACATAGCCAAGTACGCCCGGCTCATCTGGAATTGTTCTGAGCCAGGCGTCTATTCTTCTTTTGAAGAGATCCACCGCGACACCACTCGTGTTCCTTAGTTCCTTGGGGAGTTAGTTGAACAGTCTTGGTCCTTTCACAACAGAATTATTTTCCTTCAGGGTTGAGGATGTTTCCTATCTAGTCTTTAATTTGGGAACACGACACGTTCTCCCTTTTCTACTTTCTACTGTTTTTTGAGTGGTTATAGGGTTCAGAGTAAGATTAGGGGATAGTTCCTCCATTATTTTCCAAATGTAAATAATGGTGTACGTCTCTCTTCTTCTTTCCAGTGAATAAAAGTTTAATTCACGTAACCTTTCCCAGTAATTTAGTTCTTTGCACCCATCGATCTTGGCTGTGAAGCTTCTCTAAATCCCTTCTAGTTGACTAATGTTTTCTTTTTTTTATATGGGGATGTTAAGACCGAGCAGTATTCCAACTTGGAGTATGATCAGTGTTTTCAACAGAGGAATCATTATATTCCTATCTCTTCGTTTAAAGGTTCTCAGTATCTGCCCAGTTATTCTTTTCGTTCTGTTTACTACTATCTTATTTTGTGTTTCAAATTTCGCGTCATCAGTCATTACAACACCTAAATTTTTTACTTTAGAATTTTTCTGAATTTCCTCTCCATTTGGGGTATAGTATTCTAAAGATTTTAGGTCCTCCCTTCTTTCTGTATCTTAATAGTTGAAAATTTTCAGTGCTAAATTTCATATTATTACCTTCAGACTAATTGTAGATTCTGTCCATGTCTGTTTGTAGAGATCCTATATCCTCTGGATTTCTTAGTTTTCTACTAATGTTTGTGTCATCGGCAAAGGATGTTGCTGCGTTGTCACTGGTAACTTCCTCATCTCTATCAGTTAGCATGATTATGAAGAGTAAAGGAGCTAATACTGTTCCTTGTGGTATTGAGCTGAGAACCTCTGACTCTAATGAAGATATTCCTTGAACTGTAACAACTTGCTGCCGCTCACTAAAGAAATTATATACCCATTTTCCTACTTTTCCTGTTATTCCCATATATTTCACAAGTGTCGAACGCTTTGGCAAAACCTATGTATATTACATCATAGTTTTCATTACTTTCAAGTACATCAATAATGTTGTTGTAGTGTTCCATTAGTTGTGATAGGCATGATCTGCCTGACCGGAATCCATATTGGTTATCATTTAATTTTTCCGAGTTTCCAAAAAGTTATAGATATTTTCTCTAACTATTCGTTCAAATATTTTGGTGAGATGAGATGTAAGCGACACTGACCAAGAGTTTTTGGCCTCTGATCGATCTCCTCCTGTATATATTGGAACTATGTTCGCTCTCTTCAGGATGCTCGGTATTTCTCCCGTGTCTAGTGATCGTCTCCATGTCCAATATAAGGGGCTTAGCGATTTCATTCTTGCAGTTTTTGATCAGTGTGATATTCCATTTGTCCGGGCGTGCCGTCAAGTGTGCTTATATATATATATATATATATATATATATATATATATGTGTGTGTGTATATATATATAGAGAGAGAGAGAGAGAGAGATAGGAGGGGCGACAAGCTTGACCTTCGCGAAATGAGAAATCAACGCGCGAAACCTTTGTAAGGTTGTAAGGTAAAGTATATAAAATACATCTTGGTTAACCTTGGTTTTGCTTCCGCCCGAATTGTTTATTCTGACGAAGGTCAAGCTTGTCACTCCAACTTAAGCCGGGTTTACACGATGAGAGCTACTTGCGCGAGCAACTCTCATGAGAGTAACTATCGCACTACTAACTACTTGCGAGTAATTTTGCACTCGCACGAAGTTGGTAGTCTTCCAACTTTTCAGTTACTCTCACGGGTGTTGAGCGAATCGGTTTGGAGTATTGTGTACTGTTTTGTTGCGGTTGACTTTTCTTGTGATGGCATTCTAGCGTCAACTATCATAGCGAGTAGCCAGTATGTGTAAACAGACACTCTCACGAGATTATCTCATGCTAGTACTCTCATATGGAGACGTGAGAGTTGCTCGCGCGAGTAGCTCTCACCGTGTAAACCCGGCTTTAGTGGAGAATTAACACTCTCGTCATGTTTACGTAACATACACTAGAAACTTAACCTTCTATATATATATATATATATACACACTAGTAAAAGTGGGTCCTACGGGCCCATTTAACTAGACCTGCGGTGCTGGGGCCTTCGGTCTCAGTAATTGGAGGGCCTGTGGCCCCCTAATTACTGAGGAGTCAATTATTCAGTCAATAAAACTATCGAAAAGAACGCAGCCATGAAAATCTTAAGCTTCACAAATCTTGATAAAATGGGTTCGGATGTGAAGCTTAAGATTTTCATTGTTACGTTCTTTAATTTAGTTCTTTAGTTTTATTGACCGAATAATTGAACCCTCAGTAATTTGGAGGTCAGTATTATTCGGTCAATAAAACTATAGAAAAGAACGCAGCAATAAAAATTTTACGCTTCAGATCTGAACCCATTGTACGAAGCAATGAAAATCTTGACGGGTTACAGTTAAAAGTTGAAACAAAGCAAAGCACATTTATTTCTATGTTCAGAATCGCTTAATATAGTAAATACATGGTGTCGGACGGACGGACGGAACTCCCTTTTTATAGTATGTATGTATGTATATATATATATATATATATATATATATATATATATATATATATATATGTGTGTATGTATGTATGTATGTATGTATGTATGTATGTGTAAAGACATAAATATCCAGATAGATGAGGAAACGACAATGTATATAATATTTCAGTCTTGGAAATGAATTGAATAGCTTCTAAAAAGTTTACACTGAGTGGACATTTTGTTATTTTACGCTGAATTACTTCCAAACTATTGTGTATGTTACGTCATTATATTTATTACGTCATTATATTTACGACGGCTCTAATTTCTTTAACTTAGTTTCAATAATAAAGTAACGGAAATAACATTGACATTGATGCAACCTATTTGCGAAATGGTTTCCGCTTTTTGAAAAGATGGTTCATACAGTTACATATTTCTGCAAACATGATACAACACACACACACACACACACACACACACACACATATACAGGGTGTTCTAAAATTACCTAGTAAACTTTTATATATGCCTGTCGTCGATCAGTAGTTGGACGTTGTGAACAATGTGTTCAAATTGAAGGAAGACACTTTGAAGATCTAAAATAAACAATTATTGTTGTTGTTTTTTGTTGTTGCTATATTTGAAATAAAATTGTTAAATATCGCATAATTTTCGTTAGGATATTGCGTTCATATAAAAGTTTACTACGTAAATTTAGAACGTCATATGTACCGGGTTGCCCAGAAAAAAGTAAGCTATTACTTTTATCAACTATTATATTTACTGTTGTCAAGATTTGCTTGCTTTTATAACGATTTAAATAAATAATTTGCTTTTATACGTAGCACTTCTATGTGTCTTTATAATATTTGTTTTTAATATACTCTATTTGTCTTTGTTGCAGATTTTTCAAACATAAAACTGAAATAAAATCTTAAAAGCACTAGCTTACTTTTTTTTGGGACAACCCGGTATATATTATATATATATATATATATAAGAGGTGTGCCAAAATGATGCATAACTTTTAAAATAGGTGTGATTTTAAAACTAAGTAATATTTTCTCTCTATTTTCAGATGATATAAAGGAGACATCAAACAGTTTTGCTGACCAGAATTCTCATCATGTCCGTCAAATTTTTGGTTCGAAGCGGACATTGATCGTAGAGGCATATTTTTCCACGAAGTCATATGTTGCAACATAGAGAGAGTTTCATTGGGACTTTCCAAACACAAGAATTCCCAGTTACAAAACCATCAGATGTATTGGGGAAAAGTTCAGGGATACGAGGAATGTTAATGACCAGATAAGAGGCCAAAGCGGACGGAAATCTACTGCAACAACACCTAACAGGATCCAGGCTGTAAAGCAAGAATTGCAAGCCTCACCAAGAAAGTCAACATCTAGGCTTTGTCAGTTGGTGGGAACATAATATACTATTGTGAGAGGAATCATATATCCAGATCTGCAAATGTATCCGTACAAGATACAAATGTTGCAAAGTCAAACTGACAGAAATAAGAGAGAGAGGCGTAAATTTTGTTAGCATTGCCCAGCGGATTAAAAACGAACTGGAGTTTATGGATAATGTTTACTTTCATCTTAGTGGACGTGTCAACAAGCAGAACATGCGAGTTTAGGCAGTCCAGCAACCACATGAACGTGTAGCACCAACATTTTCCCTTCGGAAAGTGAATGTGGTGTGGCACTGGACATAATGGTATCAATGGGCAATTCTTCTTCGAAGATGAAGCAGGACAAACACAGAAAGATACGTGCACATGTTGAGAGAGAAATTTCTTCTGGCACTGAGGAGAAAGCAAGGTGTGAACAGAGATGAGCAGTATCGCGATACATGTATCGGCGTTACGTATCGAGCGATACTTTTGTATCGGTATCGATATCGCTTTAGCCATCTATAAAGTATCGATGTATCGGTATCGCTTTAGACGATTTACGAGTATCGATGTATCGGTATCGCCTTAGGGATTTTCGTGTATCGATGCCCATCACTGGGTGTGAACATAAATACAATCATCTTCAGCAAGATGGTGCGCCTCCTCACGTACCAAACGTTATTTTGGAATTCCTGAGACAACACTTCCCAGGAGCTCGACTGACCTCGCGACAAAGTGACAATCCATGGCCATCAAACTACCCTGATTTGTCAGTCCCTGACTTCTTTCTCTCAGAGTTTTCAAAGCGAAAGTCTCCGAGAACAACCCTCAGACACTGGACGAGCTGAGGATCAGCATTAGATAGGCGATAAGACGCATCCTAGCAGAGATTCTTGAGAAATTCACTGTCCGCGTCGCCTCTGTCATCCAGAGTCGGGGTGCTTGGATCGAGCACGTCATGAACTACTGACAATTTTTGTCCTCTTCTTCATGAGAATGAACTGGTTTCTGTTCGAAAGAAAACACCGACTCGTCCTCTTTTATTTAAGCCAAAGTTTGTACCTTCTGGCACACCATATATATATATATATATCGAGAGAGAGAGAGAGAGAGAGAGAGAGAGCGTATATGCAGAAATTTTTCATATCAGGATTCGAACGCACCACCTCATGAATAAAAAGGTGAGGGCGCTATCCGCTACACTACGACGTTGCACTATGTATTATGCAAAATCGTGAGTGTTCACGCACGATATTCTATTTATGGGATTCCAGCGTTGCACCAGATAATTTGAATGAAATCTGGTCATTACCTCGAGTGCGGGAGGGTTAACACGTAAAGTGTCTCTGGACGCGAAAGCGTTACGCATTCCTTGGTTGCTTAAATGTATGACAGGTTGTGTTAACTTTTATTTCACCCTCACTTTCTGTTCAAGCAATGTGGATTCTAATCCTAGTGGGAGCAGTTTCGGCCTTATGGGAAATCGTGTGTGTTCATAGAGAGAGAGAGAGAGAGAGAGAGAGAGAGCAAAGTTGCTGGGTCACGTTCTTATCACGTCTCTAACCACTACACCATACAGGAAACTAGAACATAGTCCTTTCACGTGCAGCTTTTGACCGTAACTCGTTTTAGCATATGTTTGTTTGGAAATGTGCTACTGTAGTTAACCCTCCCACGTAGCAGAGTTGCACGCTTTAATTCAGTCTTCGTATTGAGATCAATCTTCGGTCATTGCATGATAGTTTTCTATGACATAATTTACTGGATTGGATTAGACTACTATTCGACTACTATTGGATTTTCTAAGAAAACAGCATAAAACGAGTTTCACCGAAAAATTCCACTTTAAAGGAAATTTTGATTTCCTGAATGGTGTAGTGGTAAGATGCCTTACTCGGGACGTGTTGCTCTGCGACGCCGGGATGAATCCTCCTTGGTGCTGCATACTTTATTTCAGTCTCACGTGTGTGTGTGTGTGTGTGTGTGTGTGTGTGGGGGTGTGTGTGTATCGTTTGTGTTCTTCAAGAAATCGCAACAATTTTTACGATACACGAGTTCATCTTAGGTTGCGAAATTTTAAATAAACCCCCCCTAGAGATTCAGTTGACCCGACCAATAGCAATAAAATAGACATTTAATTATTTGCAGGCGCTTTTTGGCTGTAGTAATGATTCGTCAATGACCTCCTTAATAAATAATAAATTAAATTAAAACAAAATTTCCAAATTTTATGTTTTGTGTAAATTGAAAATCGGAAGATTTTATACCCCCGGTTTTACTTTGAAAATGAAACCGGAGATTGACAACGAAGATAGCGACATTGTCGATGTAGTCATAGTTTCAGGCTTATTTATGTTCCATATCCTTAAATGTCACGAGAAAAAGGGCTGTAATGAAGGTTATGATAATTACGCAAGGTTACTTTAAGTTTAATTAATTAGGTTACTTAGATTACGTTAAATGTCACCATCCACAACTGAAAATGTTAAAATGTCGGTATATGGTATCCACAGCTGTGTGTGTGTGTGCGCAAGGGCGGATCTAGTAGGGGGGGGCGGCGACGTCTGGATCCCCCCCCCTCCTCAATTTCTCGCAAGTGCTCTTTTTTCAAGCATGAAAAAATAAAATAAGAGCAATTTTTATTTTGTATCCTATTTGAATGAGACTGATCTAATAAAACAATGCAATTGATTTTACCCTCGCTCATTGGTAGTCTATTTTAACCCTTTACCGCACTGTGCGTCGAATACGTAATATTTCAAATACACGCATTTAGACTCAACCCTACGCAAAAAGTTCGGCCATAAAGGGTTAAGAAAAAATTCATACTACTGTGCCCTTTTTTCTTTGGACCCCCTTACCGAAATGCCTAGATCCGCCCTTGGTGTGTGTGTGTGTGTGTGTGTGTGTGTGTGTGTGCAGTAAATATAATCATACTATTGATTACGGAAGAAAATAAGAGCAGAGCAGATATATGTTTAACACTTGATTAAAACAATTAAGAGGTACTTCTCAGTTGGTCTTTTTTTATTATTTTTATGTCTGGCTCAGAACAATTCCCGATGAGCCGGGCGTACCTGGCTATGTGAGATGGAGAGCGCAAGAATCCAACTCACTACTTCACCAGGCCAACTCGAGAGGAGGGGCGACAAGCTTGACCTTCGCGAAATGAGAGATCATCACGCGAAACCTTTGTGAGGTTGTAAGGTAAGGTAAGGTTGGTTAATAAGTGTCCGTCCACTTTTCTGCTCCGTCCCGGGAAGTTGAAGAAGGACTATTATGTTTATGTCTCCTTAACCTTCCATCAGTCTATCCGTCATTCCGTCGACTTATCTGTCACACCATTGGTTATATTCAGTGAAATTAAAGAGTACTGAGTTCTAGCAGTAGTTGTACGGGTGAATGTCATTTGCCTACAGATGTAGCGACCCGTGGTTCGAATTCCACGTTAAACTCCGTCTTCTCTTTAAATTTAAAAATATTAAAGACATTATAAATTCTATCATTAGGATACTGAGGACTGCGAACTCTGTAATCCCTAAAAACCCTCTGAAATTAAACTTTTTTTAATATCATTAATTGGGATTGCAGAAGGCACGTAAATATAGATCTGAATTTGTAGGTTTTCAAAAACCTACAATCCTGGTTGCTCGTTTTTACTTCTTTGACAAAGATACGATAAATGGAATACAATTTTCCTGTCCTATGAAAATAAAAACCCACTCTAATAGGCAGAGTTTATTTCCACAACAGTTTCGATGCCCATTGGCATCCTCCTCGGGTGGATACAGAAAAATGAATAAAAAATTTTTTTCGGTTTTCTGTATCCACCCGAGGAGGATGCCAGTGGGCATCGAAACTGTTGTGGAAATAAACTCTGTCTATTAGAGTGGGTTTTTATTTTCATATTTTGACATTTACGTAGAAAAAAGTGAAGTTTTTTTTTACATTTCCTGTTGTACTTCCACTTTAAATGGACGTAGAATTCCATTTTGAAAGATGGAATGACTGAGTTTAATTTTGCAAGAAAATCCTCAAGTTTGACGTTTTGGAGAATAACGGTTGAAAGTTACTGAACGCAGATACATTGTCTCAGTCATGGAACGTAGGGACAAATTTACATTCCAAATTAGGTAGGATAGATGAAAGGCATGAATCACCATTATACCACTTTCAAATGAGAAGTACATCTGTGTCTCGCACAAAACCGATCAATTCTATTACTGATAAGGGAATAAAATTAATTAAATTTTGAGATAAACGGTTTGACAGGAATTTTCCCACAGGACCTGAAAATCATACGTGCCGTCTTCCATGATGCTATTTCAACGTTTCCGCAATCGTGACGTGACCTGTGTGAACCTTCTTTACCCTTTACCTACCTCATTGCTTCGTGGTATCCTCCTGCCCCTGAAAAGGACAGAAGCTCTGTGGAAAACATTCAGTACGGTTTCCTACTTACTTTTTGTGGTATTTTTCTCTCTCTCTCTCTCTCTCTCTCTCTCTCTCTCTCTCTCTCTCTCTCTCCTATATATATATATATATATATATATATATATATATATATATATATATATATATATATATATATATATATCTTTAATGATTTAGAAATTTTGCATCTTGTCTGTAGTAATCTTTGTTCAAATGATTCTCACTGTAAATTCATAGATAGGTATTATAGTAATTTAGTATCCCTGTTAAGAGAAGCAGGAAGATTCCTGATTAAATCTTACAACTATCATACAAACATTATTCCTGGATATGAATGATTTTAATGCCTCTCTAAAGAGGAAATCGAAAGAAGCCTACAATTTATGATGCCTTCATGGTAGACCCAGATTAGGATCAGTTTATATGAATATATGTAGAAGTAGAAGTCAGTATAAAGCAGCCATAAGGCGATGTAAACAGGAAGAAGATTCTATTCGAGTATCAAAAGCCTGTGAGGCTAACCTTGGTTTTGTTTCCGCCCAAATTGTTCATTCTGACGAAGGTCAAGCTTGTCACTCCACCTTAGCCCTACGGTTTAACGTGGAATCCGAACCACGCCCCCAGCAGCCCAGCGTCTTAACCACTAGGCTACCCAGGGTACCCATTTATCTACCAACCAATTTCTTTATTGTGTGGAAGGATGAACAGCTGGGTTTTGCTGCGCGTCGCCTGCTGTCACCGGGTCTTGATCCTGGGGCCGATGGATTCGCAGTCAGCAACGCTAACTACTACACCATCGAGGTTAACTTAAATAATGCAAAGAACAAATTTTGAAAATTCGTTAAAAATGAAACGGGTGTCAAAAATACCCTCCCACCAACAATCAATAGGGTGTCGGGGGAGTAAGAAATTGCAAGGATGTGGAAAAACCACTATTCAAACATTCTTTATAGTGTGAGTAGGGTTAATCTTAAGATAGGCTGCAGCGAAACGCCCGTGGGAAGGCCGATAATACCTTGATATCAGTTCCTGAAGTTAATACGTTAATTAAAGAGTTAAAGACTGGTTCTGCTTCAGGGGTAGATGACTTATCGAATGAGCACTTAAAATATGCCAATAACGTGGTGTGTCTGCATATCTCATTGTTCTTCTCAATCATGCTTGCTCGTCGGAGTCATAGTTATATCCCTGCAGAGTTCATGAGGATATATAACTTGCCCCTTGTCAAATATAAGTATGGGAATATTCTATCCAGCAATAATTACAGGCTTATTGTTGTCGCCTCCTGCTTCTCGAAACTATTAAACTCTTGTTACACCGATTGAATGATTACTTATGGACATCTCCTAATCAGTTTGGTTTTAAAAGTTCCCACTCAACTGATCTGTGTATCCATGTACTGAAGGAAGTTATATTTAAATACACTGCCAGTAATTCAACTATTTATAGCTGTTTCCTAGATATAAGTAAGGCATATGATAGAGTGAACCACAATATTTTATTTAAAAAAACACTAGAGGACAGGAAAGTTCCCATGTACATTATTAAGTTTATTGAAATTTTGGTATACCCACCAGTCTTTTACTGCTAGGTTGGGCAATGTACTATCCGAATGTTTTGGTTTCTCCTGCGAGGTGAGGCAAGGTTCCTTGCTTTCTCCCCTGCTGTTTAATGTGTATATTGCTGGATTACTTGCTTTATTTAATGAGGCAACAGTTAGATGTTTTATAGATATCACAAGGCTAAATAACTTAGTCTATGCCGATGATATGGTGTTAATAAGTCCTTCTGTTAAAGGTCTGGATTGTCTGCTAAAAGTTTGCGAACTATATTCGCAGAAACATATTTTTTTTAGTGTTATAAAAACTAAGGTTATGCAATTCTATCCCAAAAGATCTAGTCAGTCAACTGATATTTTCAAAATGAAAGGTGAAGCAATAGAGTAAGTATAAGAATTTAAGTATTTGGGTCAAATTATCACCAGCTCCTTGAGTGATAACTCAGATATAAGAAAACAATATCGAAGCTTCTGTGCTAATGTGAATATGACTAATAGAAGCTTTCGGTTCTGTACAGGTGAAGCTAAAGACACTCTCTGTCGTACGTTCTGCACTAATATATACGGACAGCAACTCTGGGTGAATTACAAAAAAAGGTTCTGGCAGAACCCTAAATTTGCTATACAACAGATTTTTAGACTCGTACATAAATTACCTCCGAGATGCTCAGCTTCGCAAATGTTTGCTATCCATCCATAATGTCCCGAGCTTCCCGGAGGTAACAAGAAGTGCTCAATACGGTCTAATGCAAAGAATTAAGAAATCAACCAACCTGACTAGAGCACTGCCATATGTCTTCCAAGCTATAGAATTCTTGGTATGAAAAGGTTTGTCTGTAGCTCCTCTTAACTTCGACATTGCTATTTTCATTATTGTAATACACGAGAGTATCCTCGTCAATATAACTATGAGGTATATATATATATGTATGTATGTGCGTGTGTGTGTGTGTGTGTGTGTGTGTGTGTGTGTGTGTGTGTGTGTGTGTGTGTGTGTGGAAAAAGAGAGAGCGAATGCTGTGGTTCGATGTCTTTGTATTTGTGTATGCGCGCATGCATCTCCACCCCTTCCCTAAAATAATCCTGGATCCGCCCCTTTATGAATATAAGAATAATAAAAAAAAAATCTAAATAATTTCACTTTCGTTTTCGTCATAAATGACGCTCCATTACGTAACTTTTCAATATCGTAATTTTTCTCTGTTTTGTTCCTTAACGCTATTTTGTCTTCTTTCTCTTCTTCGTTCTCCTTCGGTCTTCGTCGTAGTTCTTTATCACCTTCTTTTGTTTCCTTGAATGAAGGAGACTTCTTCTTACTAACAGCAGAAGAGATTCTTCATGTCTCTGACGTCACTGTGATGGTTGTGGGACTACTTTTTGTACCTGATCTTGTAATGATTCTGATTTTTTATCTGGGAAAAAGAAATTTGTCGGTTTGGTTGGGGTGTGTAGAGCTGGTGAATTTGTTTTCTTGGTTGGGGTTTATGAAGTTGGGGATTTTGTAGCTCTAAGTTTTCGGTCGAATGAAATTTTTTACCGTCACCTGCAGTAGTGTACTGGGAAATTGAGCTTCTGTAGGGGTTGCTGGAGTTTGTGGAGAAAAACTGCCGTAGCCCTCTCTGGTACATTTATCTTATGCACAGAAAATGAAAACAAGCAAGTTAACCCAAATTAACCAATCTAACTGGTGTCTTCGTTGACCATTAAAATTCCTAAAGTTGCCATATTTGAAGGTTAACTTTACTCTTGTCACTTGAAAAGTCATGAAAATTGGATAAAAAATCAGTGCCTTCGTTGATTGTCATTTAGTTATTCCTACTTTTTATGTGTTCGAATGAAACATTGCCCTTTGAAAAGTATTTAAACTTTATATGATATACAGAGGATTGACAGAAGTAAATAGATACCTTTGGGTTTTTCCAAAGTTTTCTGATTTTGATAATAAAAGTCAATAAATAATAACGAACTTATTGAATTAATATATTTAGAATTGGGTCGCTTTCTCCTTTGCATTACGTAAAGCTGACACAAGTTCTGGTATTCTATTGTTGAGCTTTGCTATTTGTTCTTGAGGTATTGCAGCCCGTTCTTCTTTTATGCCTTTGATGAGGCTTTCTCTGGATGTAGACTTTGGTTGCGTTCCCTTAATGACCTATCCAACATGTACCATATATGTCCTATTAGATTCATATCCTGGGGCTGACCTGGCCATGGAAGACTTTCATTTCCACGGTTGTCATTCCATCTCCGCGTAGCACGTGCGTGTGAGCTAGGGGACCATCTTCCATGAATACACTTTAGCATAGAGAGCCATTTTCATTAGAATAAATGGGTAGCATCCCCCCTTCCAGGATCTTTAAAAATTTGGCTGAATTGACAGTTCCTGTACAGACCACAAACCACATTCTTGATGTGGCTGCCTCCATACGTACACACATCCACTGTGGAAAAGAAACAAGCCGATACTCATCCGGGCAATGTTGCGAGGCATGAGCATGGACTTCCTTCTAGCTCCTCTACAACAGTAACTCATGTCGTGAAGGTATTATCTGATGGTTGTAGGGATAACCTTAACGTCAACAGCCAATTCAGCAGCAATTTGGGGAAGGGAGTGCAAAAAACAAAATTGCCGAATTACATTACAAGGTGCATTAAATCGTTATTTGGTTCTATTTCTACTGTAGGTTTTGCATAACAGAAGTGTAACTAAACTATTTTCACATTTAACCCTTTAAGCCCTGAATTTTTTGTAGGGTTAAGTTATAAATGCGTGTATTTGAAACGTTAGCAATTTGTACCAGTCGTCCTTAAAGGGTTAAGGTAAGTTAACATGTCTGAGAAACGCGTCGAAAGCATTAACCTCTTAAGCGTTATCGACGAGGTACAGTATCTCGTCTATCGGTACGGAAAAAAGTGACGTTTAAAAGGTTAACTTGACCAAACCTAACCTAAACTAACTTGTTCTTTCCTCTCATATTCTATCCTGACCGCTATTAACCCTTCATGGACGACTGGTACAAATTGGTAACGTTTCAAATACACGCATTAATAACTAATTAAACCTTACAAACAAATCTATCGTTAAAAGGTTAAACTTTTCTCAGTTTGTTAACATGATATTTGCCATTACAATCTTTATTGACTATAAAAGTTATCGTGCCTAATATGACCTGTTCAATTGAAATTTGTCTATAGAAAAATACCCATACCGTATGTCAATATATCCAAACATATGTGTGATATTATGTTACATGAAAGGTTAAATATTATAAATAGTTTGTATTGCGTTTCTTATTTCTGCAAAAAAAAATTTTGTTCATAGTACCCTTTTTAACTCAATAAATTCGGGATTGATAAATCAAGGCTATATGCTCAGGTAAGGAAGAAATTCTGTAGTAATTAAGGTAGTCAAAAGATTTTGAACAGCGACAAACGCGTGTTCTTTATTCATAATCTGTTACTTTTTGGTTCTTTGATTTTCCGCGGGAGATGTTTTTTCGACAGGTTGACGTGGAGTTTCAGTAACATTTTCGGGGGGGGGGCAGTTGGAGAAGCCGGAGATTGTATATTTTCTAATAGGGTTCCCGAACCCGAGATATCTATAACCTTTTATGAGGTTTGCAAAACAGTTTCAATGAGGGTTGATTTTGGGGTTTCATGAAGGTTTCCATTTATAGATTAATCATTGAAAGAGCTTTCGATTGATTTCAATCCTCAAGTTTCAGTTTGTTCTGGAGCAATTCTTCGTTTCTGCAAAATGGTTTGGGGCAATCTAAAACTTTGTTTAAAGATTGACAGGGGACCTCTCCCTTCTCATAGTATACTTAAAATTTGATATGGCCTATCACATATCGTTATACTATCGCTATACCTTTCACTGCAAATCTCGAAAATTTTCTAAGGCATCACACCCAACTCGGCGTAAGATCTGTTACTGAGCCAAGTCGTATTACGTATATTCATTTTTTAACTGTATTAATATTATTACTATTAAAGATTCACTGTAAGGAACTTATATATGTTACAGTCAAAGTGCGTAACCAGCCATTTCACGTAATGGCTGAAACTTTTAGTCATTTCGCGTAATGGCTGAAACTTTTAGTCATTTCGCGAAATGGTTGTTTCACTTGGTCATTTCGCGAAATGACTAAAATCTTCAGCCATTACGCGAAATGGCTGAAATCCCACCTTGGTCATTTCGTACAAGATCATTTGCCCGGTTAGGTCAACTGTATGCCCGGTTAGGTCATCTGTATGCCCTTGACAAATGGTTAGGTTAAGTTGTGTTATTTTCGTTAGTTTTAACGAAAATAACACGACTTAACCTAACCAATTGTCAAGGGCGTACAGTTGACCTAACCGGGCCTTCAATGGCGGACATCGGAATAACATTGAAGGCCCGGTTAGTATTTGAAGACCTCTATATTGAAAATTCAAATGTTCAAATGCGTTAAAATGTGTATTTGAAGAGTGTTTCTCACTTATTTGAACAGACCTGTGGATGTATGTATGTTTTAGCAGATTTAGCTAGTTAAATAAAGGTTTCCAATTTTATTGTGACGTTTGTTATTTCTATGAATTCATGACAAAAGTCATTTTAACCATTTCACTAAATGACCAAGGTAAAATTTCAGCCATTTCGCGTAATGGCTGAAGATTTTAGTCATTTCGCGAAATGACCAAGTGAAACAACCATTTCGCGAAATGACCAAGTGAAACAACCATTTTGCGAAATGACTAAAAGTTTCAGCCATTACGCGAAATGGCTGGTTACACACTTTGACTGATATATATATACACTGTATAAAAAGTAACATCTAACTTTAAGTAATTTTCTTTTCCTTTTAATCCGCAGAAATACAAGTAATACTTTGCTTTAAAGCAAGTTTCATTGTGTAGTATAAAATATAGCCATTACCTCGTATTTTTTATACTCGAGTCTCATCTTCATGAAGATGGCACGACTTCGGGGTCATGATTAAAAAGGTCATGTCAATATATACTAAATATGAATTCCGGGGTCGTGACCCTATTTAATTTTGCATATATTCGCTTTCAAAGGAGTGACTTACGAGTGAGATTTGTTGACGATTAAAAGATAACATTTTCATTTTCAAATGTTGCCCAAAAGGATAAGAAGAGACCGGCCGGATTTTAATTCTAGTTTTAAAAAGAAACTTAACACCTTTTCAAGGTCGACTGGTCAATATATATGTAGTATTTATCCTAAAAATATTTTTACTTATTCACAAGTTCGGACATTGAGCATAATTTGTTAGTTTTTACACTAGAGAAATTATATATACACAGTACCTTACCTTACAACCTTACAAAGGTTTCGCGCGATGATTCCTCATTTCGCGAAGGTCAAGCTTGTCGCCCCCTCCTCTCGAGTTGGCCTGGTGAAGTAGTGAGTGGTTTCTTGTGCTCTCCACCTCACATAGCCAGGTACGCCCGGCTCATCGGGGATTGTTCTGAGCCAGGCGTCTAGTCTTCTTTTGAAGATGTCCACTGCAACTCCCTTCGTGTTTCTTAGGTCTTTGGGCAGCTAATTAAACAGTTTTGGTCCTCTCACCACAAAACTATTTTCTTTCAGGGTTAAGGATGTTCCCTGTCTCGCCTTCAATTTGGGAATACGACACAGTCTACCGTTTCTACTTTCCACCGTTGTTTGGGGAGTTATAGGGTTCAGAGTAAGATTAGGGACTAGTTTCTCCATTATTTTGCAAGTATAAATAATGGTGTATCTCTCTCTTCTCCTTCCAGTGAATATAGGTCTAGTTCGAGTAACCTTTCCCAGTAATTTAGTTCTTTGCACCCGTGACCCGTTGATCTTGGCTGTGAAGCTTCTCTGGATCCCTTCCAGCTGCCTAATGTCTTTTTTTATATGGGGATGTTAGGACCGAGCAGTATTCCAATTTGGGTATGATCAGGATTTTCAGTAGAGGAATCATTATATTCCTATCCCTTCGTTTAAAGGTTCTCAATATCTGACCCGTTATTCTCTTTGCTTTGTTTACTGCTATTTGTGTTTCAAATTTCGCATCATCTGTCATTACAACCCATAAATCTTTTGCTTTGAAATTTCTCTGAATTTCCTGTCCATTTGGGGTATAATATTCCATGGATTTTAGGTCTTCTCTTTTTCCGTACCGTAACAGCTGAAATTTCTCGGTGTTAAACTTCATATTGTTGTCTTCCGTCCACTTGTAGATTCTGTTCATGTCGGTTTGTAGAGATCCTATATCTTCTGGGTTTCTTATTTTTCTACTGATCTTTGTGTCATCCGCAAAGGATGTTACTGTGCTGTCTCTGGTAACATCCTCATCTATGTCAGTTGGCATGCTTATGAAGAGTAGTGGAGCTAATACTGTTCCTTGTAGTACTGAGCTGAGGACCTCTGATTCTGATGAAGATACTCCCTGTACTGTAACGACTTGCCGCCGCTCACTAAAGAAATTATATATCCATTTCCCTACTTTTCCTGTTATTCCCATATATTTCAGTTCATGTATTATGATTCCATGGTTACACTTGTCGAACGCTTTAGCAAAGTCTGTGTATAGTACATCATAGTTTTCATTACTTTGAAGTGCATCAATAATGTTGTTGTAGTGTTCCATTAGTTGTGATTGGCATGATCTGCCTGACCGAAACCCGTGTTGGTTATCATTTTTTTATTCCGAGTTTCCAGAAAGTCCTAGATTTTCTGTCTAACTATTCTTTCAAATATTTTAGTGAGATGAGATGTATCCATTTATACACTGTATATATATATATATATAATATATATATATATATATATATATATATATATATATACAGTGTATAAATGGATACATCTCATCTCACTAAAACAATTTCCTCAGTCCATCTTTCTCCCTGTAGTGTATACCTCCAATCTTTCAAACGCAGAGTGTCCAGGCATCTCGAAAACTCTGGACCTTGATTTTGACTCTCTTCTTCTTCTATGTGGATGGCGTTTTTGCAGGCATTCACCCTTGGCCCCTCTTTAGTGCATAAAAAAATTATATACAGTATATATATAAATATTATAAACAGAACGGCTTCTTTCGTGGTAGTCGCATATACTGAACTGTCCCAGCGAAATCCATGATTTTCGCCTATATATATATATATATATATTATTATATAATATATATTATATATATATATATTATATATATATATATATATATATATATATATATATATATATATATATATAATTTGAACGCATGAAGTTCAAAGCATTTGCTTTAACTACAAAATTAAGGTAAAAGTTTTTGTCCAAGTAAAAACTAATTCTTTCATTTCTAAATGGCCCAAATTAACATTTCTATTCCATTGAGATAAACTACATTCACGAGAGGTTATAAGAGATTTTTTGTACTTCAAGTGCACGATCAGTCTTTTCTTTATAGTTCAAAGGTCCAGTGAGAAATTAAATAATTTCAGAGTATTTAGATGGCTGTCATGATTAAACTAGATTCACATTCGGCACTGATTATACGGTTGTAAAAGTCAAAATTCACTTTTAGAATAGAAAGGTTTTCCCACTTAATACTCTGACCTAAGTTCCGCTTATTTGCCTTCATTTAAGTGTGATAAAAATCACGCTTTACCGAATGAAAAGTCGGAGTTGAAGAGGAAATAGTTTCGTTTGAAGTCAGTGGCCAACCGGTCTTGAAACAAAGAGTAAAATAAATGCTGTACGATCGAAGGCGCTGAATTATAGCACTGTCGTTTGGTAGACAAACATGCGGATATAAAATGAAAATTATTTTTTTAATATTTTTTTTTAGGTAAGAAGGAGGGGCCAAGGGCAACGCCCGCAAAAGCACCTCCCCCAATAAAAGAAGAAGAAAGCCAAAATCAAGGTCCAGGGTTTTCGAGATGGCTAGACACTCTGCTTTTGAAAGATTGGAGGTCATAGACAGGGGGAAGGATGGATTGAGGAAATTGTTCCAGTGTTAACAGGTTGAGTACATGAAAGATTGAAAATACCGATTATCCCTTGAGTTCGAGAGTTGGACAGAAAAGGAATGAGAACGTGTCGAAAGTCTGGTGCTGCGTGCTCTCCTTAAAGGAGGAGGCATGCAGTTAGAGATTTCAAAAGAGCAGTGTGCGTTATAATAGCGATAGGAAAGAGAGAGTGAGGCAACATTGCGGCGAAGAGAGAGGGCTTGAAGACAGTCAGTAAGAGGCGGGGAATTGATAAGACGAAAAGCCTTTGACACCACCAGATCAAGTACGGCTGTGTGGTTTGAGCCACCCCATATATGTGAAACATACTCCATACAGGGGCGGACAAGACCCCTGTACAGAGACAGCAACTGAGCGGGGTTGAAGAAACCGCGGAGATGGCACAGCACACCTAACATCTTAGAAGGTGTTTTGGAAAGAGAGTATATGTGATCTTTCCAGAAAAGATCGCGAGAAAAGGAAACGCCAAGAATGTTAAGAGAAGAGGAAGGATTGAGTTGTGTATTGTTGAAGGTAAGGGGATAGTCGTGTGGAAAATTGTGGCGAGTAGACAGATGGAGGAACTGCGTGTTTGAGACATTGAAAACCACAAGGTTTTCTCTGCTCTAATCAGAGATGGCAGAAAGATCAGCAGTCAGGTGTTCCATAGCTGTCCTACGCGAATCATGGAGTGACCGTTGAGAGGGACGCTTTGTGAAGCGGGTGGAGAAGTGAAAATTGGAATCATTGGCATAGGAGTGAATAGGAGAGGAAGTGCGAATTAAAAGATCATTAACAAATAAAAGGAAAAGAGTGATTGAAAGGACAGAACCCTGAGGAACACCACTGTTGATAGCTTTAGGAGAAGAACAGTGGCCAGCTACAACCGCAGCTATAGATCGGCCACAAAGGAAATAAGAGATGAAGGCACAGATAGAAGGATAGAAACCGAAGGAGGGCAGTTTCGAAATTAAAGATTTGTGCCAGACTCTATCAAACGCTTTCGATATGTCTAGCGCAATGGCAAAAGTTTCACCGAAATCCCGAAAGGAGGATGACCAAGAGTCAAAAAGATATGCAAGAAGAACGCCAGTCGAGCGTTCCTTGTGGAACCCATATTGACGATCTGAAAGAAGATTGTGAGAAGAGATGTGTTTAAGAATCTTCCTATTAATGATAGATTCAAAAACTTTAGAAAGAGAAGTCAAAGTACTAGGGCCACTCAATATATTTTGCCCCCCCCTTTTTTCTTAGCTAAATAATAGGCCATTGGGCTGAAATGGCTTTTGGGCCGTAAGTTTGAACTTTCTACGCTTCACATAACCGGATTTTTTCCAGTTTGAACCTCCCCTCCTTGTATACAACCGCTTTTAAACGCCCTTGTATAAAACCGATGGTTAACGCAGTTTCGAAAATGGCATCTGACAGTGATGTGCGTCGTAAACAGAGAGCTGTTATCGAGTTCTTAACCACAGAGAAGGAAACAGTTGGAAATATTCACAAACATTTACAAAACGTTTACGGAGATGCTGTTGTTGATCGAAGCACAGTTGGATACTGGTCTAAACGTGTGAGATCATCGGAGAGAGGGAGAGCTAGCCTCGATGATGAATGACGCAGCGGTCGCCCGGCATCGGCTGTGACATCTCTCACTGTGCAACGTGCTAACAGCACCATTCGATCAAATCGGCGCCTCACATAAAAGGAGCTATCACTGGAGCTAGGAATTAGTGAAGGAAGTGTGAATACAATAATTCAGCAACTGGGATACTCAAAAGTGTGTTCACCGTTTGTTCCTCGCGAACTGACTGAAGATCACAAAGCCCAAAGAAAAGAAATTGCTTCTGAGTCGTTGGTTCGATACGAGACAGAAGGGGATGACTTCCTTTCACGAATTGTGACTGGGGATGAGACTTGGGTACACCCCTTTGAACCTGAAACAAAACGCCAATCCATGGAGTGGCATCATGCAGACTCCCCACGCAAGAAAAAGCTCAAAATGGCTCCCTCTGCAGGAAAGGTTATGGCCACCATCTTCTGAGACATGAAAGGGGTGATTCTGGTGGACATTATGAAGAAAGGACGAACAATCAACTCAGAGGCATATATTGCTACCGTACAGGGACTCCAGAGACGTATAAAGCGAGTTCGACCGGAGATAAAATTGGAAGACGTCCTTCTTTTGCACGATAACGCAAGACCACACAACAGTTTGCAAACAAGAGAGGTCATCACAAAAATGCGCTTGACTGTGTTACCCCACCCTCCATACAGCCCGGATCTGGCACTTTCAGACTTCCATTCGTTTGGGCCAATGAAGGATGTTATTCGTGGAAGAAAGTTTCAGAGTAACGATGAGGTTGTTGAGGAGGTTAAGAGGTGGCTCCAGCGGACCCCAGCGGACTTTTATCAGCAAGGAATAAAGGCCCTTGTTTCGAGGTGGAGGAAAGCCGTAGAAAAGGATGGAGACTATGTGGAAAAATAAAAATTTGTAAAAAGGTATGAAACTACTTGTGTACAAAATTTCTGGAACTTACAAGGAAACTTGGATAGAAAAAAAAAAGATGGGGCAAAATATATTAAGTGGCCCTCGTAATTAGACGATAATTGGAGGGTTGAGAGAGGTCACCCTTCTTTGGGACAGGTTGAATGAAAGCGAACTTCCAGCAGGAAGGAAAAGTACCAGAGGAACACCATCAGGACCGTACGCCTTCCTGGAGTTGAGCCCCATAGGGCAGAAAGAACGTCTTTGGAAGAGATTCTAATTTCAGACATAATAAAGTTAGAGGGGGGAAGAGATGAAGGAACAGCACCGGAAGTGTCCATAGTTGAGTTGGAAGCAAAAGTTAAATTTGAGCGAAGCGTTCAGCTTTGTCATGAGAAGAGACAGCAACTAAACCGTCGGAATGGAAAAGAAGAGGGAAAGAATAGGAAGTAAAGTTGTTGAAGAGGTTCTTAGCTAGATGCTAGAAAAGCGAGACGAATTAAAATTGGATAGGTTTCCACATTTTTTCGGATGAATCAATTTTTGATGAGTCGAAGGACAAATTTCGCACGATTCCGGGTAGAAATGTAAGTTGAATGAGAGTTAGGAGTTGGATGGCGACGGTAGTTTTGAAAACCTCCTCTCTGTTGCGGATTGCATTAGAACAAGTAACGGTAAACCAAGGTTTTTTTGCATTAGAAGTAGGAAACGAATGTGGACTGTACGCCTCCATGCTCGAGAGAATCACCTCCGTAATGCGCTCAGCACACTCGGAGGGGCCCCAGCCACGGAAGCATTAATCATTCCATGGGAAATCAAAAAGAACTGCCTAAGGGCCCCCAATCAGCGGCGCCAAAGTGCAAAAGGCGCCTCCTCTTGGGAGGATCCAAAGGCCGGATTGGAGTGATAGGACAGGAATCAGATATAAGATTGTGGTCGGAGGAGCACAACGGAGAAAATTTTTTTGACAGAGTAAGAAGAAGGCTGAGAGGTGAGAAATAAATCCAGAATGTTGGACCTATCTCTAAGGCGATCACGGATACGAGTAGGGTGCGGTACAATTTGCTCTAGGTCATTTAGGATAGAAAAGTTGTAAGCTAGTTCACCAGGGATGTTAGTGAAATGAGAGGAAAGCCAAAGGTGGAGGTGAACATTGAAATCTCCTAAAATGGAGATTTCAGCAAAGGGAGAGCGGGATAGAATGTATTCCACTTTGGAAGTGAGGTAGTCAAGGAATTTTGGATAGTAACTATAATTAGGGGAAAGGTAATCAGCGCAGATGTATTTAGTTTGAGATTGGCATGTAAGCCGTAGCCAGAGGGTATAGAATTCGGAAGATTCGAGTTCGAGAATACGAGAACAAGTTTGGTCATTGCGTACATATACACAACATTCACCTTTGGAGTGAAATTTAGTAAGAGAAAATAAGAGGGTACAGAAAAGGGGTTGCTGTCAGTCGTCCCAGACACCTGAGTTTCAGTGAGGAAAAGAAGATGAGGTTTAGAGGAGGAGAGGTGGTGTTCAACAGATTGAAAATTTGAGAAAAGGCCACGAATGTTGCAAAAATTAATGAAAATTAATCAGGCAGAGGCCTAGAACATCTCGAATGGGTGGTAGTAGATCCAGCCCGCATCGGCATTCCCGTATCGGCAGTGGGGCAGCCAGAAGTCGGGACATTCTTGGTCCCCTCCCAGGGAACTCCGAGGCTCTTGAAGTTGATGCCTTTTTTTTATTTTGAAAAGATTATGGAATGTATAAGATTCATGAATATGTGGTGAAGAATAGGGAGAGAAGTGTATATTTGAGAGCATACGACGACTGCTCACAGAGTAGATGAGACACGGAAAAAGATCAGCTAAGGAGGACAGTGACAGAAGAAACGGTAGTTCCAGCACTCCCTTCTAACGTGAAGACCCCGAAGTATCCCTTCGAGTACTTCCCTAGTCGATTGGTGCCTACAATCTCCTCCTTATATATAAGTAAACGTGTGTGTGTGTGTGTGTGTGTGTGTGTGAAAATTATTTCACGAAAGTAACACGTGAATAATATTTATGATAAAAATAACCACGAAGGAAAAGGAAACAGTGTTCCTGAGGATGTCATTAGAGGAAAGCGCTTGAGCACCATTCTGTGTTTCCTTTTTCCTTCGTGGTTATTTCTTCACATATATATATATCTATATATATATATATATATATAAATATATAAATAATTTAGCTCTCTCTGAGTTTATGAATTAATGAATGAAAATTGCTGAGTACTTTTCGGCAAGTCATACAGCATCCTCATCACGTCAGATTAAACTGAACTGACATTTAAAAGAAAACGATACAGATCGGCTGAATACCCACTCCAGACAATGTCGAAGGAAACAATATGAAACGCTGATATTTATTCACACTGAAGCAGTTTCATTTTATGAGCTAACACTGATATAATCATTTTATTTTATCGAAACTGAGTTATTTATTAAAAACTAGGGGAGCGACCCGGCGTTGCCGGGGTGGATGTTGAACGCTATATGTATATATATATATATATATATATATATATATATATATATATATATATATATGCCCGGTTAGGTAAACTGAATGCCCGGTTAGGTCAACTGAATGCCCGATTCGGTTAATTGAATGCCCGGTTAGGTCAACTGAATGTCCAATTAGATTAATTGAATGCCCGGGTAGGTTAATTAAATGCCCGGTTAGGTTAATTGTACGCCCTTGACGATTAGTTAGGTTAAGTCGTGATATTTTCGTTAAAGCTAGCGAAAATCTCACGACTTAACTTAACCAATCGTCAAGGGGGTACAGATGACCTAACCTGGCATTCAATGAACCTAACCGGGTATTCAATAATTTTATCATAGGTTTCGATATATATATATATATATATATATATATATATATATATATATATATATATATATATAATGACGTAATGATCTTGATGACGTCATTTAATTTTTAAAAATTAATTATTTAGTTTATTACCACCCAGGTGCACAACCTCGGGACTTAATCAGTATGTGTGTGAAGTTTCATGTTTGTAACTGCGTATTTTATTATTATAGATTATATTATTACGGGCGGCAATGTGAAGCTCAAGATTTTCATGACTGCGTTCTTTTCTATAGGTTTATTGACCAAATAATTGAACGGACAGTGATTTGGGGTTCAATTATTTGGTCAGTAAAACTATAGTCATGAAAATCTTAAGATTCACAAATCTTGACACAATGTGAAGCTCAAAATTTTCGCGGCTGCTTTCTTTTCTATAGTTTAGTCGCGGTGCTGAGGCCTTCGGGCCCAGTAATTTTAATTATTTAATTTATTAACACCCAGGTGCACAACCTGGGGACCTAATCAATAGTGTGTGTGTGAAGTTTCATGTTTGTAACTGCTTCCATTTTGGAGTTATGGCTCGAACAAACACACACACACACACATCCTTTTATTATTATAGATTATAGATTTATTAAGTTAATTAAAGATGTAATGAATGAAATTTTGCAAATGAATTTAGGTAAATATTATAGTAATGCATCCAGAAGTAAAGAAAGAACGACCTTTTCTCTCCAAATGCTATGAATGAAGTTCGTTTCAGTACGAAAGAGTTGAAATAAGCTCAAAAAGTTAAAAGACGAGAAATTTTTTTTCCACATCCTTTCTGTATATACGTACTAGAGTTAAATAGCAGTTAATGTATATATATATATATGTATATATATATATATATATATATATATATATATATATATATATATATATATATATATATATATATATATATATAATATATATATATATATATATATATATATGGATGTATAACTACAGTAACTTGCTTTCATCTCAAACTCAGAAAAAACCTTCCGTATGTGACATTTATACAGTAATTTTAACGTAACTTTGCGTTCTTCCTTCGTGTAACGTCATTTTTCATCCAAAAAATAATTAATTATTTAAAGTTTCAAAAACATATATTTAGAAATTATTGCATACATAAGTAATTCTTTGTACTGTGGTAAATAATGTTCCTATAATGCTTTGGGTGTCGTTTCACAAAAAAAGAATTTCCCATTTTACAAATAATTTATACCCCGACATTCATTATACGTTGACATAAAGCTTATATTTGAAAGATATTCATATAAAAACTATTTCCGTTAAAGATTCTCAGGAATTAATGTGACCTTCTCCTTCAAACTACACACACACACACACACACACACACACACACACACACACACACACGTTAATCACTTTATATTTCTATATATATATATTCCCTTCACTGACCTCTGGAAGCGGAATCAGGGGTTGGAGTAAACCATTTTGAGATGATGTGAAAGGGGTTGTAAGAAGGGGTTAGGTGGTGAGTGGGGGAATGTTTGAGGGCAAGCAACGTGCGACGATAAAGGAGAATTCTTTGTCGGAATCGAAATTATAGTCAGTTCTCCGTCGTCGTTTGAGCTGTGAAAAACCTTTCAAAATGTTCTCCTACGCTCTTATTTTACTTTCGTGCTCAGTTGCAGGTCAGTCTTACGTATATATATATATATATATATATATATATATATATACATATATATATATATATATATATATATATATATATATATATATATATATGTGTGTGTGGTGTGTGTGTATGTTAATTTCGTCGTTGTGTAAAAGAGAAAGAGAGAAAGAATAAATAGGTATAAATAGACAAACAGACCTTATAATAACGAGAAGTAGATTTTAGTTTACCATTTAATATTAATTTCAAATTATATGGCATTAAATAATATACTAATAATATTAATAATATTAATAATAGTAATGTTTGTTAACAACATGTTGTATAAATTAGAATGTTTGTAAGAAATGTTGTTAATTTTCAATCTTAAATATGGCGAAATCTATTCCTACGAAATTTCGTTATTTTTATTAAATGTGTTTTTATACACTCACAAATATATATATATATATACACAGTATATACATATATAGCTATATTGTCCATCTATACAATACACACACACACACATACACATAAACATACGTACACATCGTATACAGATATGTATATATATATATATATATATATATATATATATATATATAAGTATGTAAAGAGCGATTTAACCCTACAAAAGAGCTCAATTGACCGGTTTTTGTCATTTGAAAGTAAAAGTATTTTTGAGGAACATCCGAAATCGAGTCGAGGAACAAATCTGACATAATTTTTAACCATTCTCACTGAATTTTATGTCGAACGCAAAAAACTGTTACATGTATAATTTATGAGAGAACGTTAATATGACGTTACTTACGTTACTTACTCGCTTTGGAAGAAAATAATTCACGTGGGGAACTAAGAGGAAAAAGTGTTAACAGTTTAAAAAGTTTTTGTACCAGTATTTTATATATATATATATATATATATATATATATATATATATATATATATATATATATAACTCTGCAGTGACCCGTTGCCTACGTTGGGCTTCCATTATGAAAAAGAAAAAAAAACTATAGTATTTGTCATATACCATTACTTATTCGGATTATAGTGGATTTAATTTTCCCAGAAGAGTTCCTTGTTCCATGCACGGTCTGTGCATATATATATATTATATATATATATATATATAAAATTTCAGCATGGAAAGTAATAAATACTTCATTTAAATGTATATGTACAGTAAAATTGGGAGCTATTGAAGAATAGGGACCCCAGCCTTCTTCAGTTAGGCTTATAAGGCTAACTAACGAAAATATCACGACCTAACCTAACCAATCGTTAGGTTAACTGTACGCCCTTGACGATTGGTTAGGTTAGGTCATGATATTTTCGTTAGTTAGCCTTATAAAGCTAACTAAAGAAGGCTGGGGTCCCTATTCTTCAATAGCTCCTAAAATTGTTGTGCATTTTATAAATTATTGGAAACTGTAAAATTGAAGAGAAGAGCAACAGCAAAATAACAGCAAATTTTACAAACCAAATAATAATTTGTAAAATGAAATGGAATCAAAGTTTAAACACTTCAACTATTTGTTCTTTGTGACCTTGGCCGAAAGCCTCAGGCACCGTTTGGAAGATCAGCTTATAGCTGGAATCTCCCAATAAGACATCATTAATTAAGTAAGGGCTTATGTCATTAATATCAGATATAATTATAATAATACTGTTGCAAATTATTAAATAAATAAATCTATATATATATATATATATATATATATATATATATATATATATATACACACACATTTAACTGCAATGACCGCGCAGTATATTAACGTATAGAAACGACGTAAGTCTATCCTTAGGATGTGACTTGTCGTTGTATTATTAATATTTGTCACATGGACTATGGTCTGCCAATGAAGCTTTTCATTTTCATTTCCATTGCCATATATTATATATATATAGGAGGGGCCAAAATGCCACCCTATGTAAGAAGGTAAGAGCCGAAATCAAAGTCTCCTCGGCTCATGATGCCATTTTGTTTCCCTAAATTTTAAAAAGATTGTGTATTGTGTAGGATGCCTGTATGTGTGGTGAGGAATAGAGGGAGAAGTGTGTGTTTGAGAGCATTCTGAACTGCTCACAGGGTAGATGAGACACGGAAAAGGCTCAGCTAAGGAGGACAGTGACAGGAGAAACTGGTGTTCCAGTACTTCCTGTCTCCTACCTAACGTTCTTCCCCTCTCACGCGGAGTACTTCCCTGGTCGATTGGTGTGTTCAATCTCCTCCTCAGAAATATATATATATGTGTGTGTGTTAATAACACTCAGCTCATATGAGGAGTTGCGAATACTAGTGACGAACTCGGCAAAACTATGTTTTGAGGAAATAGACTTCAAAGTTTTGCAAATTAGAAATCCCCATAACTTTGTCAAAAATTGGTAGATTTTGATGGGGGTTTGTATCATTTTGATCGGAAATGGGTATAGATTATCGTAATGACAGTAATAACTAGGCTGCAAATAGCAAGAGACGCTAAACGCGCCGAGTTCGTCACGTCACTGGTATCCGCGGAATTCTCCCACAATCTGCCCTGAGCACATGATATATTCCCCTTTTAAAAGAACTGAATTTTGCGAGGACTGATGACGAACTTGTATCATGTGTCATTATCCACTTAAACGAGTACATCCTTGAGAATATGATGGTGTACAAAACGGATTTTCCAATCCATGTCGAGTTCGTCACTAGTATTCGCAACGCCTCATATAAGGCATGGGCATAAAAGGCAGTCTAATTTAAATTTGGTCTAATTTGGGGTACCATTATTATTATTTATTTTTAAATTTAGGCCTAAAGACATTACTACACAAGAGTTAAGATCAAAAGAGAAAGTATATACAGTATATATATATATATATATATATATATATATATATATATATATATATATATTATATATATATATATATATATATATATGTATCATGTCGAAATTACTCTAAATTTCATATTAATTACATTTATAATATTCATATTTAAAATTAAAATTACATTAATAATGTTTTGAGAAATAAATTTAAAATTATTAATAATTTTAGCATAAAAAATTATATATTCATAATTTAATGAAAATTTAATTTATATTAATGTTATTTTATCCAATAATTATCATTAATTAAATTTTAATTGTAAAGTTAAACGACTTCGCCAAGATTTTGAGGATTTTTAACTTTTTAAATAATTTCGAAAATGGTATATATATATATATATATATATATATATATATATATATATATATATATATATATATATACTTTCTCTTTTGATCTTATATATATATATATATATATATATATATATACACACACTTTGAAACGTTTTGTGGAATGAAACAAGTGAATTAGTCACATACTGAAGATATCGTATGGGTATGTTTTATCGACCTTTAAATTATACCCAGTCAGCTTGTGATACTCACCATATATAGTATATATACTGTTCGTATACCCATAAGCAGTTATACGGTTAATTAAGATACATATAATTTATAAATTCATTCGTACACACACACACACACACACACAAACGACAGTATACAGTATACAAATTTACATTCATGTCCTTAATTCAGTGGACCAATCATGCTTTAAATTTTTACCATTCTATTTTGCATTATATGTCATACAATTATATTAATATCTTCTGTACTAACATGTGTGTGTGTGTGTGTGTGTGTGTGTGTGTGTGTGTGTGTGTGTTCGTGCGCGTGCTTGAAAATGAAAAGTATCGATTTGTAAAAACAAAAAAAATCTATTAAAATAAATCCTGTTTTTAACCTGTCTGAATTGTTAAATAGTTCATGTACGTTTAATTCCAGTTCTACTTTTACCGCTTCTTTAAAGTACTCGATAGTTGTTCGTCGTGCTACTTTAACTCGTTAACCAAAAGTAAAAGAACAACTTTGTTCACGGGATTTATGGTAGCTCCCCAATGACGTTCCTACACGTACATATTTATACACGAACGTAAGACCAGGCAATCAATGCTTTTATATCGAAATGAGGGGTTAATATGTTAAATAAATAAGAGAAAGGTAAGTATGTTAATAATTGTAGTCCTGGTTAACCTAGACCAGAATTTACCATGAAAGTGAGCGTCACCATTATCAGGACTTCGAAGGAGGACAACGAACAATCTAGAATAATGTTTGGAGGGTTCTTATGTATATATATACAGTAGAACTAATTTGGGTATAAAACATAGCTGTATGTCGAGATTGGGTTTGGGGTATTTTTTTTAAGAATATGTTACAAGTGGTTCGGGTATCTTTTTAGCACACACACACACACACACACACACACACTATATATATATATATATATATATATATATATTATATATATATATATATAATATATATATATATATATAAGTAAGATTTCAACTTATTTTACATCTATTAACAATTAAAATTATAAAGAATATAAACCCTTCATGGGTAGAAAGA